>CABPRJ010000006.1:1500131-1542239 GCA_902439185.1 Cinara cedri
TTTTTTTTTTTTTTTTTACTTTCGGTCCTAAAACGCCGCAACCGGAGGGGCGTTAGTTTAAACACTTTTCGGTGTCCGCCGACAAGATATTTCGCTTTTAGGCGCGCACGGGGTAACACACTGTGTTTGGGTGCTCCCTCGCCCAAACTCAAAAGCGCATTATCTGGTCGACGTATCGACGGAAATCGAAAACGTATCGCACACCGAAACTCAATTAAACTAATAATCCGCGGGTTTGCGGATTGTGCGATACACGCGCCGTTGGCCGTATGAAAACCAAAAGTAGGCAGTGGTCGCTTGTTCACCGCCCGAAAACGATGGCGGCGTTTTTAACGATTTTAAAGCTCGGTTTTTTGAATCGTCGAAAAGTAAAAATTCCGAAAAAAAAAATCGACACTTTCCTAGGTATAATCGTGACAATTGCAATAATAATATTATTTTCGCGGGACTAGTGATGTAACACGGGAATCCGGATTATACGGAAATCCGGGTGTCGGATTTTGAATGGTAGGCTTCGGATTTACGGATTTCAAAATCAATATTGTGAGTTTAACATTGTATAGATTACTGTATTTCAATTTAAAAAAAAAAAAAAATCAATTTTTCGATATAAAATCTATAGTAAAAACTAAGTGCAGCTGTGAAAACTTTATTATAAGTAATATATAAAAGAATACTTCAATAATAATTTAATGTTTCAAAATCCAAAGCCCGGATTTAGAGTGAAATTCGGATTTCGCGTTCAGAATTCCGAATTCTCGAACTTCGACAAAGCCGGATTTTTCCCATCGCCAGTAGATAGCGTCGATAATAACGGTGAAAACCTTTTTTCGAAAATTTAATCGCGCTGCACTTTAGCAATGGTAGTTTAAATAATTTATTCCGAAAATATCGTACCCGCCGATAAAGGTCGCAGTCCGTGACGTTCACGCGTACGCGTGTACGTTTTTATCGTCACGATTGTGTTTCGGCGGGGTTTTTTTTTTTTTTTTTTTTTTATTAAATGTTGTTTTGTGTTTTTCTACCGTCGCTGACGCGAAAACGGCTAAACGAAATGATAATAGCGCCGCGCTATTATAATTATAATCATAATCGAATCGACAATCGCGTCATTATAATAATAACGCGTACTCGTCTACGTACGGATGGGTTAGGAAAAAATAAAACCGCTCAAAAATAACGACCGGTCGTTGCGCGCGGCGGCGGCCGTAGTCGAATTACTCGGGTGAAAATAAAAAAAAAAAAAAAAAACAATTTTAATTACCGAGTCGGCCGTGTGTAATTATTATAATATTGTGCCGGGGAGACGGCAATGATTACTCGGTTTTCTCGAGAACGGCGCGTCACGCCCACAGTAATATTTTAATACCGTCTAGCGAACGGAAATAATTCGGGTTTCGGTGGGACAAGTTTCGCGCCCGTCAGTCGTTCGGACCGTGATTACCGGGCTTTTAAAGGAGTGGCCGGATTATTATCGGGCGGCGGGGGAGGGGAAGAGTAGAGGAGGCGCTCGACCCCGGGCTAGGGATTTAAAAGGCGCGGGGGTTTCGGAAAAAAAAAAAAAAAATCCGCGATTATTAATTAGAAGTGACCTTTTTTTCCCCTCGCTTAATAGATAGATTGCCCGCGGGTATACGTAATAATATACGGTCCAGAACGCGCGAAATGTCTCGATAAACTTATTGCCCGTTGTGAATTTCGTGTTTGTAAAAAAAAAAAATAAAAAAATACTGTCTCGAATTTTAGCGAACGGAGAGCGGAAAACGAGCGCGAAATCGTATAAAATTCCGAGTCGTATAGGTACCGGAGGGAGGGGGGTTCGACTGGAACGGCTAACCGGACAAAGAGCGCGACTCGGAAAATGGCTAGAAACCCAGAATTTATGTGCACAATAGATGCACTGCGCCTATACAGTTTTAATGGAAATGAACGGTCGTAGTTCCCTATAAAAAGGGGAGCGGCGATTTCACCGGTTTTCACCCCGTACCCGTTGACAAAATTATTTACACTTTACGCGTCGATGCCTACACCGCTAAACTCTTTTCCGAATATCCGAACACGCTTGCATAAAAGCGATGCACACTGCATAATATGCGTACGTATACGTTTTTGTTTTGTGTTTTGAAACCGATAAAAAATAGCTAAAATTATAAATTACTATCGGTTTTTTTTATATGTTGATGACGACGGATTTAAAAAATATCGTTGAAATTCTCGCGAATAAAACTGACTTTATAAATAATATAGAAACGGGCGTTGTCGGGGTACTAAAATCTCCCCGAGTTCTCCTTTTCCCCTCCCCCTCCGCCACTTCTAGTATCTGCCGACGCTGGAGGCCTACGAAAAACCTCGTCACGGGTCGCCGGTCGCACGCTTTTGTAAAACAAAAAGAGAGCCTTCGGAGTGTTTGGAGACGACAAAATACGAGAAAACGGCGTCGGGGCGTTGGGCGTCTCCCCTCGACGTAAGCGCGAAACTCGTGTACGCGGACTCGTTTTTCGCGATCAGTTGTTTGTTTTCCATTTGAAATTTGTTCGGGTATTTGCGCGCAGTTTTTTATATTCGCACGCAATACAGTTAACGAAATATTTTAACGTTCGTTCCCGCAACGACGACGAATAACGAACGTAATTATATTTTTTTTTATTTTGTACAGCTGCCAGACGGTTTCCTATTATTTTCTTTTAATTATTAGACTCATAATCGCTCGTACTCTCGTGTTATAATGTCCGCGCGGTTCATTCGTTTCGAAAACAATATCCAACAGCGACTCGAGTCTTGTGTCATTTGCCCGTTAACATTTTACTACACGGTGTGTGCTCGAGGGGGAGGGGGAGATGCTATGGGGTTAATTACTCCATTACTACCTCCCTGCTCGCTTGGAACCGTCACTTATGAAAACCCCGGGACGTCATAGCCGCGGATAACTTGCGACTTTGCGACGGAATAATTTTAAGTCCGTCGGAAAAACTTCTCCTCTATAATATGTATTACATTTGTATATTCGGACGCGACAAACTCGGAAACGGAATAGAATTCTCGATAAACAGAAAAAGCAAAAAAATCTCGGTACCTATTGCCGTCCGAAATCTCGCTCTGGTCGAAAAAACTACAAGTGACCCTTTTTGCCGCATTTTCGATTTTGTCAACGTATTGATAAGAGGACAATGCTTTTGATTTTCCGGCAAAAAACTGTTTGGAAAACCGGATAAAAATATTTTCGGCGTTAACGATTTCGTTATTTTCAATTTGTTTTGCGACCGGACATCTCGCACCGAAATTCAAGTGTTAGCGTCTTTGAAGAATGACGATTTTATCCGGTTTGTCTATTTTTTTAATAATCAGAAACGGAAATGTTCAAGGCGTTATAGCGGTTTCATTATTTTCGGTTTTTTTTTCTCGTTGTAAAAATGATATTATAGTGTACGAGGTTTCTTTTATTCGGTTTAACGCGGACGTGAACTCATATCGCTCAGAATGGTATTTCGTCGACGAAATTTCGTCGGTCGTACACAAATATTATAATCTAAGCGAATTTACGTGTCCTAAATTCCCGGCTACAACTTTCCCAGCGCCGGTATTTAATCAGCTCTTTCTTTTCGCCGATTTCGGTCATATCGTATTTTTTATTAAATATTACTCCCGTCTGATACGCGAATTACGCGTACAATTTTTTTTTTTTTTTTTTTTTTTAAATGCTATTTTATCGTAAGTATAAGCTGCAGTTATAGAAACTCTCTTAGTATACACGCGCGTGAATTGCAATATGCAATTTAATTCCGTGTCGTTCTCGGGTCACGGGGAGTGGGGGAGGTTTCGGAAACCGTTTTTTATGGCGCACGCATAATAATAGTGGTGCCGATACGATCTACTATAGACACGTTATATATGTTTTTTTTTTTTTTTGTCGTGTCCGATGACAATTTCTATACGCGATTCACGGGGGCGGACCCGCACACCCGGCACAGTTACGCGTTCGGTGACTTTTCGGCGTCCGTCTGTCGATCGTTCGAACGCGGTTTTCCTACGTCCGCACACACAATACCTGTACGGTTCGGACCGTAACCATGTGCCACGGTAAAATGCATAGTAATTTCTTCGAGAAACGGCCGCCAAAAAAAAATACACCAAACGTCGGGAGTTCAAAAGCTCGCACGTTCGCAAGTGCGCGCGACGGCCGAATCAACGAAATTTCCGCGCTCGGTTTTATCGTCGTATGCGTTGAACTATGTATTTGTTACATCGTCGATTCGGCCAGTCGAGTTTTTGCGGTCACGGCGGTTACGTTTACGACGAACGGTGTAAAGTCCGAAGGAGACGCGTGAGACCGAGCGAGAAGTTACATTCGTTTTTCTCACTGCGAAATTGCTCGAAAATGATATTTTGCTGCGTGTTAACGCTACGATCCGGTTTGAATTGGAGGAAATCGACGGTCAAAAACGACGCATTTTTTTTCCCCCAGCGTTTTGAACTTTTTATTTTTATTTTTTTTTTTTTTTTTTGCAGCGACGGCCAGTTTAAATGCACCCAGAGATTGGATATGGCGAAACGGATACGAATATTATCCGGGAAACGATTTTTTTTTCTTCATTTTTAATCCACGCGTTACGGAAACAATATTCGAAACGGGGAACGAGAACCGGGTAAAAGCCGTTTTCTTTCTTTTTATCGATTCAGTTCTTCGCGCGATAGTTACCCTGCGAAAAGAAATATCGTTTCTCGCGCAAAACTTACCGACCGTCGACTTCCGACGGGTTCCAATGGATCATCGTAACCTTATGGTTTCTGGAAAAACTGAAAACACGATTTTCTGTCGCAACCAGTTTTATCAATGATGGGAAGAAGGTTTAGGGGGTCTAGGGGGTTTAGGGATCAACAACCTTATTGACCTTACCTATATAGCTGAAAAAAAAAACAATGGGATGAGAGAGTGCGGTAGTTGCAACACCCAAACCACCAACCCTCCCCCCACAGGGCTACATCAATGGTCGCGACCCAGTGCTACCACCGTGACAATATGTTCGTAACGACCGTAAAATATTGTACACACCGATATTTCAAACGAGTGCGGCGGAAATTCGTGGCCTGGCGGGATGGACTTGGAAACAAAAATGAAAAAATACGGTTTCATCGTGAACACTGTAATAATAAAGTGAAGGCCATTTTTTTCAGCCATTTTTTTTTTTTCGGAATTTCACACGATTTCGAACGCACAGCATAGCGGATTTTTTTTCCGGGGGACCAGTCAGGTCCGTTCGAACGATTTATTCAATAATTAGTAACGTTTTTCTTTTCTTTTTTTCTTTTTTCTACGTCTAACGTCAAATCTGATATTACCTAATCAAGTGTAGAAAAAAAACTATCCCGGATTCGGTTTTCGTTTTTTTTTTCCCCGAATTACGAATACAATCTGCGAAATCGCTTTTGAAAAATTTGTCGTGTTTTCTTATATTCAACTATATTATACTTTAAAAAGTAATAACGTTCAGATAATCGAAGAAAATTGGATTGTACGGTATTCGGAAAAGTTAAACTCCGTAAACGAATAAAAATGCGTGTTTCGAAAATATAAAAAATTCAAGACGTCTAGACGTTTTCGGCGAAACGGTTTCCGGTAGAATTTGTTTTCTCGTAAAAAAAAAAAAAAAACCCCATCAATTCTTAACCGAAATAAAATCGTTTCTGGTGAGTGTAGGCGGCCCCCTTTAGTTTCGCCCCTTACAAAAACCTAAAAATGAATTTGTTTTCCTCCCGATATCCGTATGGTTTTTCATTTTCAATTTTAATTAAAATATTGGACCCTGAAAAATTCTTATTCCAGTAAAACTTACGCTAAAATACACTTAAATATACGACATACACGATAATATAATATTATAATATAAATAAATACAAATACATTTATTCAGCCGTATAGGCGGTGTACGGGATAAAGAACGAGAGGAGTGACGGCAACAGAAAGAACATAATATATTATTATTTATTCGGTTGACGAGGTGGTGGGAAAAACGGCGAGACGGACGAGGAAGGGACGACGTTACGTTACCTGTTCGCTGTGACGGTGGCGGTAGTGGCGGCGGCGGTGGCGGCGGTAACTGTTGCGCGAAGCTTTCGGGCTGACTGTTGGTTCCGCTGACGGGTGGCTAATAGCGTAGTCGTCGTCGTCGTCGGTGCTTCCGGGCGTGTGTGTGGAGTGCGAGTGACGCTTGGTGCTGCTGCTGCTGCTGCTTTTACTTGCCTGGTGCGCTGTGGCGATCCGGTGGTGTCGTAGTGCGCCAAAGTCACCGCGGCCGCCGAGCGCCGGGCAAGAATCGGTCGGGGGGGGGGGGGGGAGGCGAAGAGAGGCTCCGTTGTCCGTCACCCCCCGACCACCATCTCGCCGCGCTAAACGCCGCCTCCGCCGCAACCGACAAACGGTAACGCTCTCTGGTGGCGACCCTAGAACTCGAATCCGCGGCCGCACATACACACACACACACGCACACAAACCTGCACACGCATAACCTGTTAACGTGTATTGCGTCGCCCGCCCGATAGGGCCGTCCCCTCTGCAGCCCCGGACCCGCGGGACGGCGTCGACGGCGGTACCGGTCGCGTCGAACACCGCGCGCGCGATATCATTACCACCGCCGCCGCCGCCGCTGCCGTTGTCATTGTTATGATTAGTATTTCCCGGTCCCGTCGCCGTCGTTTCGGACGCCTCCCCGCGGACGTTACCCGCGGCTACCGCCGCCGTTCCGCGGTGGCCACCCGGGGGAACCGGGAATTTCGCGGACGAGGGAGGCGGCGGCGGCGGCGGCAGCGGCGGCCGATTTATGCGGGATAAACTGCAGGCGCGGTATGCCTACCTGCTTTATCGATAAACGAGCTGCCGCCGTCGACGCGACGAGGGGGAAACCGTGCACAAACAATCGTCGTGGCCGCACATGTCGACGCGATGACTCGACGTGTCCCGGGGAAAATAATAAAAAAGAAAAAAGGGACACGCGAATTATTATGTCCCGGTTGTAACGAACAAAAAAAAAAAAAAGCGATGTTCGGAGTCGTGGTTCGATAACGGTCGAGTTACTCTCTGGGCGAAGCACGTTTGGGCCACTTGATAAAACTTCAACCCGTTCGGACCAATACTTTTAAAATGTCCATAAAACGGTCGGTTAAACTGCGAAAACTGATTACTAGATTAAGCAATAAGCAAACGATTTTAGTTTGCGTACCTACAATTTCTGTGTATCAATTTAGTTTTAAAACGTACCGAAAATCCGGTTATACCAAACGCGTACCTAAATATTCATATAATAGATGTCTGTGTGTCGAGGTCTCGGATACGATAAGGCAAAACAGACGAAACACTGCAATATAAAGGCTCGATAAATAAACGTTCGGTTAAATTAAAACAAGGAAAAGTAAATCAAAACGGCAACGAAAAAAGTATTTTGTGATTTTTCGATCGAATCATTTTTTTCTGGTAGAAAACGTCGTCCGTGTGTTCATAAAATAATCGAAAATCGCACAAAAACGACATCTCTAAAGTGCAGTCTAGACAACCGAATCTTTTCACAGAGGTACCGCGAGAAAGTGTCCGGAACGTTAGGCGGACCGAAAAACCGCGTTTTACTACCGTATCGGTTCCGCGGCAGTCGGATCGATAACTGTACGAAAAGCGGCTAGGGGACGCGTCCGTATTTATCGACGTTGATTTTATTGCGATTTCGCGCTCCGGCACGCGCAACCCCCGACTTTTACCGAACCGGGAACGCGATTTATCACAGTTTGAATTAACGACATCCGAAACCGGAACGTGAAACGCGTCCGCGCAATAACATTACGCGGCGAAAAAAGCCCCGCCGAAAAAAATAATATCGCACGCGTGTATGTCGTTAGTGTAATGCGCGTTATCGTATCGTCTGCGAGTTCAATACGCGGCCGTTCGGCTGATTCGACGTTTCTGTGTTTTGACACGGCGTTCTCCCAACGTGCCGGGTACAGACGGGGCGGGAAAAAACGGTCCGAACACGTTTACCGGTTACCGGGCCGCGTATCTGTTGTGCACTCGCGCCGTGGTCAAAGCGTGCGGAGAAAAGGGACCGGAAAAAAAAAAAAGGAAAAAAAAAAAAAACGTTCCGATCGAGGCGACACCCGTCCCGTGGTGTCGCCAAAGTAACCGGCAAAGACCACCAAGTGGCTGTTTTCCGTAGTGCGCATACGTCGAGCGCCCGAATTCGGCGCGTACACGGCGGAAATTAAAAGTGTCAACATCGAAATGTATTTTAATCTGTTTACGGAATTTTCAACGCGTGCGTTGTCATTTCGAAATCGAAATCGGGCGTACTGCGGTATCACGCCCGGCAATGAGAATGACGAAAGACCCGGGCAACGTGACCCGTTTCGGAGCTATTTGTTCAAAAAAAAAAAACACTTTCCCAGATAACGAGCGTCTTATCCGAGGACGGGTAACAATGTAAATATTAAAAATAAAATTTGCGTACGTCCGCGGAACCTTGCGGCTCGTCTGCGATAAAAAAAAAAAAAAAAAAAAAAAAAAACCGATGCGGGCGCACGTTTTAATATTTCGTGGTGCGCGAAGCGTGTGACGTTGCCGCGCCGCGAAAACGGGCCGCTGCATAAATCGACCGGCGGAAAAACGGTATTTCGAACAACGCGTTCTTTTCGCTCCGGGGACGCCGAAAACTCGCGTTCTTTTCGGCCGCCGTTCAAGAATCGCATATTTCCCAGTATGAAAAGTAAACGGCGGCCGATTTTTTCCCACCCGACGAACGCCGAACCGCGCGAAATAAAAAAAAAAAAAAACGGTGGCGCACGGGATTCCGATAATTTCGACACGCGAGGAGTGCGCGATTCGTATTAGCGTTTTTCAAACCGAATCGGAAACGGACCGCACGACGTACAGTGTACGGGGGAAAAAAAAAAAAAATCGAAAAACAATCGAAAAAAAATTCCGTCCCTTATAACGCACGCGTGTACGTACGGACACACACGTTTTACGCGACCGCGAAAAAACAGAAACGAATATTATCGAAAAAACCGTCGCGAAAATACCCGAGTTCCGAAAGTGAAAAATGTACCGGACGCGGGTCCCTACGTTTTTATTTAGCGGCCACCGCGACCGGGAACATACGTAACGCGGTGTGCGATTTCCACGCGACCGTCGTTACTCTGTAGGAATCCGGTGTAGCATTTGTTTCTATTTTTTTTTTTTTTTTATTGCCATCGTTGTAACATTATTTCGGTAGGATTTTCGCACGACGGTTTACGCGACTGTTGTGTGTGCGGCGGTCGTGAAATCGTACCGCGGCCACGGGGGCGTGTTGTACTGTTGTTCGACAGAAAACGCGTCCGCGGCGCAGTCTCGCAACGAAAATGAATAACGCGATACGCTGGTGGGGAAATCGACGGGGAAATTATGGTCGGCGGAACGGGATGCTAATTTTCGCGAAGGAACTATTGCGGTGTAAATAATACAACGAACAAGCGACGCGGAAAACGGCAAAAACTGCAGGGAACGCGATAGTCGATTTTCCGGGATAATAGCGATCGACGATGCGTGATATTTTAAAAAACACGTCGGTTTTGACGGATTTCCCTTAAGGTGGTCAAATATTATTCTTCCTTTTTTTTTCCCCCCATAGTTTGACGGTCCTCGCACGATCCGAGCCGCCCCTCGGGCGATCCGTTCCGTCTCACCCTGTCGAATTCCCGGTAATCTGAAGCATTTCTGTCCACCACCGTCCACACATCTCGTTTGCGGTCCGCCTAGTGGAATTATTCTCTTATGAACGCGTGATTTCGGTATGGGTACTTTTTAGTGAATTCGGCTCTACATACGCGTCCAAACCCATTATAATCGGTCTGTTCTTGTAGGCACGGTAGTATATTCGGGTTTCCGTATAGCTGGTCTAAATAATCTGCAATTTACATAATTATTTGGTTTGTTTCGCGTACAGACACGCGTTCAAGTCCAACAGCGCGACCAATGCAAAACTAAAACGAAGACTTATAACTCAAAGTTACGGCGAACGACGTTAATTGTAGCAAAACGCGAACGAGAAAAATCAATATTGAAACGTCGCAACATTCTCTGTAGGTCGGTCGAGCCCGTAAGAACTGGGTGTGTTCAGGTATGGCAATAAGGTAGCAAGGAATACGGAAACAGACAGAAGACATCGGATCGCGAGAATCCAGAGAGATACGACGTCAAGACGGAAATAGACGAGGCGAAAGTCCGGTCGGATGCGGCGGGAGGCTAAAGCACGAATACCGATTGTACTATTTTATCATCGCAGGTCACGGAAATATTATTCTAGTTGAGTTAAACTCGAATTATTATTGCCCGTACAAACAATAAATTGGAATGCGATCATCGAAGTACACACTCGGCGCGGGGAAAAAAAACAAACCGTGATAAAATATTGAACTTTCAATATACGAGATTTAGTAGGCCGCGCACATCGGTTTCAAAGGCGTGCGTATAACAGTGACGTATCTGTAGGACAGTGGGCGACGTGGCGATCGAAGGTCGCTTCCTTGGACATTGTTTTTTTGTAAATCGAACCGATGTCCTCCGGTAATCGAATTTAACTATACAAATATAGTGTCCTTTACATTAATTAGACAAATAATTGTGTACTTATCTTGGTATTTATCTTAGATCTTTACCCGTGGATAAATTTTTCTGGACAATTTAATTTTTAATTTTACGAACAATATTAAATAACCAGAATTATTGTCCAAAAGAAAATATTTTTATTTTTATTCGTATTGGCTTTTAAAAATACTAGTAACATCGTTGACTATATACGTACTCTATAGATAAATATTATAGCGAGTTAATAATGAGTTATGTTGTTAAATTAAGTGTACTTCAAAACTTTAAGATTGGTAGTTTCTCGTTTCTTTTTCAGTAAATAATCAGTTTTATTAATTTTACTTCAATAATTCGCTGCTGTAATCAAGTTAAATTTACATATTATAACCAACAAAGACGAAAGTCGAACGTAAACATTTTTGTTAATCTAGGTTAAATTAGAGTTAATTAAATGTCGACTGTTCGACTTGACGAATACTATCATCAGATGAAAATTAAATTACGTTTTTGTAATTAACTTTTAATTCTGAGTTAATTTTTCTCGACTGAGTTTAGATGGTACGTACATTATTGACCAGTCGGTCTTAGCTCTCTTAGTTATCTGACTTACAAAAAATAACAAAAAAAAAATACCTTCTTTTTTTATGATCTGGATAAAAATGCATTCGTCTTAATTTATCTTCATCGAGATACATTTTTACGGATCGTCTTTTGTCTTTATATGAAGATAGTTGTTTAGCTATCTTATGCGAGCACTGCCCTCTCCTCTCGCCCGGTTACGCCATCGGCACTCGAACGAACGCTATCCACTGTAAATCGCGATCGACGATAATAAATTATATTTTCGTTTTATCGGCACGTACCTATACGCCGTCGTCGCGTAATTTCCTTGACGCGTTTCCGGTGCCGCGGTACCCTTGCATAGCAACAGGATCAAAAAAAAAACGGAAAGGGGGGGGGGAAACGCGCGAGCTCCTACGGGAAATCTTGGAATTTGACGCTTCGATATTACACAATACACACTATATAATATTATTATTAAATTGTTGATCGGCGGTATAATACTTTGTGTATTATTATTTTATGATTGATGGTCGTTATAATATATACGGCGAGAATGATATTTCAGTGGATTATTATACCGGGCCGCACTACCGCGTGCCACGTTAACGATGACTTATCTAACCCGAAATAATAAAATAAGGACAATACGCCTGCACACGAAATGTCGGACTCATTAAAGTTAACTCGGTTTTATTCCTACGTATAATAAATCACTATAATAAATTTAAAAAAAAAAAAAAAAAAACATTAAAAAAATGTGGTATAATAAAATTGTTAACATCGTAAATTCGTCCGGTTTCCTTTTACGTTTGATTGCCGGTTTTGCCAATAATTGTTACACGAAAACTGTTTGAGGAATCAAAAACTGATCACCCCGACGCGCCAATAATTCCCCCGTTCCAAAAATGAACTCTCGGCTACGCTACTGGTTATACTGATTATTTTACGGTGTCTATGCATAAAATAAATTGTATGTCCCTGTAATCCTGCATTCCCAGTTTTCTACGAATTCCCCTTGCCTATGCAATAGTGACCAATGATATCCACGGTGTGAAGTACGTCGGAATTTTCAGATTCTGAGAGAAGCTAGATAACATATATAAATATATATATAGGTTTTACTATGATGTATGGCTGTTATTAACTTTGCTACGGGAAATCGGCCAGTTCCAATTAGAAAAATTTGTTATGCAATTTTTTTTTCGATCTACTATTTGGTGCAGCGAGGCGGTCATTTTTTAATGTTCCTTTTAATTTTCTTAAAAACCGTGGAAAACGTGGAAATTGTCTGTATAGTTTTCGTTATTTTTACGGGTTACTGGGGAAACAAAGGAAAAATACGACTAACAGCATTCGGTTCGAAATCGTTTTTCTCTGTAGCCAAGATCTATCAATGCGTACAAATATAAATTAAATCGCTCCATAGTGTATCTTCATTTCGGACACGCCTCCGGAGACAGTGGCGCACTCATTAGCAGTATAGGTTTTTTTTTTTTTTTTTTGATTTTTGATTCGTATACATTCGAATATATTGAATTTTTTACCCCGTAACATACCGATGTGTACAGTGTAAATCATTATTATAGTCATCTTAGTGACCTTCGGATGGGTTTTAATAATACGACGAGTGCGACCGGTGACGTTGGCGAAAATCAGACGCAACGCTATTTTATTATAATCGGGAACGAGGCCGCGCGCGATCGCGTTACTTTAAAGAACGACTACATACATACACACACACACACGTGCGCGCGCACATGAAACGCGAATTTTTTTTTTTTTTATCTCGCCAAGTCGTATTTTTTCATTATAAATTAAACAACGAAACTTTGCAGAGCGTACATTATCGTCATAATATATAGACTCGGATTACGCGGATAATTTTACGTTATCTCCGTGCAATAATCGCGCGCGCGCGCGCGCACGCGCTCGGTCGTATTAGTATTTGTTTTACACTCGACAGACCGAATATCGTAATTTAGAGAGAGAGAGAGAGAGAGAGAGAGAGAGAGAGAAAATCTCAATGACTGAGATAAATTTAATGATACACAAGCGCGATGCGGGCTCATTGTAATAAAATAATATGATTTTATACAGAGTTTCAAACAAATATCTGTACGAAGCCGAACAAACGTTTTTGTACGCATCCGAATCTACCTAGAAATTATAGTCGAATAGTTATAATTTAATAACACCGTATAGACCCGGAAATTTATGGATTGCAGAGATCCGAACGGATACTGGGGAACGTAACAAGATTACGGAGATCGGACTCGAGACGGCCAGAAGGACGACCTTGACGATGATCGAACAAAAGGAAGACCTGAGACTGATTGGATTAGAGAATGCGGGAGGAATAGGAAATGGAGAAATAGAGGAAAATTGTTATTGGAACGGCCTTCAATGGGAGACCGGCGCATGTTGTCGGTAGAAAGTCACAGGGAATGCACGGTTTACGTACCAGCCGGAGATCAACGATAAACCGTTACAATAAAAAAAAAATCAATTCTGAGCGGAAATCCAGTAAGTCCTGCTCGGGTATAATGCTTTTTCGACACGCAGTCGGTGTCATTCCGCAATATCGAAATTTTTGCTCTTTCGCAATCCTAATGTTAATATATTTGTTTATTTCGAACCACGCGTGTGAGTTTACATTATGCAATACTACGACTAGTGATGTGCCTTGGAATTATTCCCAAAAGAAAGAAATGTATTATTAAAAATGTATTGGGAATATTTTCATGATATATTTTTCTTCCTTAAATTGGGAATTTTTTTCGTTCTATCGGTCCACACGACTAATAGACGTTATTTTTTTTTTTTTAATGTTTAAATATATTTTTTAGTTATCAATGAGTTTTTAAGGAGCACATGTATTTGTTTTTTTTCAACAATAAAATAGGTTATTAAAACCAATTAAAGAAGTATTGAATGTGTTAGATACTAAACCAAGTAAAGGATCTGTCTAGGTTACAGTACAAACATAGGTTTTTCTCCTAAAAAACTAAACTAAATGTTTTAACAGATATTTGTTTTTCAGTACTCGGAGAATGTAGGTTCTATTATAATATTAGTCATAAAATAAGGATAATGGTAATTTATTTGTGTTGGATTAGCAATAGTTTAATTTTGACTTACCTACTAGAATTTATAGAAAAC
The DNA here is from genome assembly GCA_902439185.1 of Cinara cedri. NCBI lineage: Eukaryota > Metazoa > Arthropoda > Insecta > Hemiptera > Aphididae > Cinara > Cinara cedri. Next base: position 1,514,458 of record CABPRJ010000006.1, read on the forward strand.
ATTCCCATTATTTGGGAATTTATTGTAAATTCCGGACGTTCTCCCTCACTTTTAAAAACCGGGAAATTACCCACCGCTAACCACGACGATGGAATTATTTTATTTCGATCGTCGTAATTCGCGTTTAGGTATACGCGTCCGTCTCGGAATTTTATATTTTGATGACTAGTAAATAGTTAATACAACTAGTAAAACTGTGTCAATCCTCATTATGTAAGTCCATCGTGACCCGAATCCTGCAAATAGTTATGGGTACTCGTATACATTATTCGTTCCATTTATTTAATCGTGTCACGCCGCCGCGTCGCGCCGTATTGCCGTATTAGTGTTGTTTGTTGAAAAATAAATGAGAAAAATAAAAAAATTCTAAAACCACCTTTATAAGAAACGGTAGAACGGACGATTTTTATAAGGTATCCCTCGTACGACGTTAATACATTTTAAACAGATTAAATATAATTTTTATTTTACTCGATCTATAAATCTATGCGTCGTGTACATGGCCGTGTATAGGTTAGGTCAGGTTCGCAGCGGCGGCGGTGGCGGGCAGACGCGTGACACAAATTGCAACCGTTTATCGATCTCGTGACCACGCCGGGGGTAAAATAATACGATTATAACTGGTTGTTCGGTCCCCTGTTCCGCCCTCCCGCGTCCCCGCATTTCTTATACATTCTAACAATTCGATTTCCGGTCCCGTCGAGCGACGCGGTTCGATGATTCGCGCATTTGAACGTTTCCGGTTAATACGTTCCGTTTTATTGTACAATTTACTCAATGCAATACGTTATTAATTTAAAACACGTACGTTCGGCCGACCTCCTTCCCTCGTTGAAAATCTTCAAAAAAAAAAAATAAGAAATAACTCCAATAATTAACACGCGTAATTCGCACGAATATTTTCAACATGTGTATGGCAGTCGTATTTACGATAAATCGATTCCCGTTGATAGGGGTGTGACGAGTCGTCTTATCAACTAAAAAGTCCTCCCCGTCCCCCGTTTAGTGCTGATATTTTTTAATTTAATTTAAGGCGTAATTTTCTGGAATTTGCAAACCCGTAACTTTAACTCCATCCGTTCCTGAGAGATATCGTTTCCCAAAAAGAAGAAGATGTCAAGACGTTTCTTAAGCCCCCTCATTGGAAACCATACAAAAATGATGACAATGTTTAGTATAAGCGATTCACGTGACTTAACACGATTGTTTTTTGACCGTGATAATAATATTATCAAAAACGTGCATAAATAGTTCAGAGATCAAGATCGAATTCGCGTTACCGTAAACAAAACGTGAATCCGCTTACGCATCGCATCTTATCTCTTGTCAATATCAATACCACCTATAGTACCACCACCACCTTCATCTCCGTCACCTCCGAATCCAATTCTATTCAATTCCACCCTAAAGCCTCCACCTTCAGACCCTCCCTTTCAGCATCAAATAAGGGAGAGTTAAAGTGGGATAAAGAAGGCGAATAAATACGAACAGTAGATGCGAGTAATCAGAAGGCTAACGTTCGCATACAACGAATGAAAAAATAGCTGCGCGCGCGGAACTCGACCGCTGGCCCGAAAAACTCGATGAAGCCGATCGTCATCGCAAAATCCATTCAATCGGCGAACCGCAGTCATCACTGTAACAGCGAAAAATGTTTTTTGCCTGCTAAAGATGGTTCCATAAACAGATCCTCGCTTCAGTATAGAACGTAAAAACTGGTGATGTTTGAAAAAAAAAAATATTGAAACATTAAGTTCATAAAGATATATCAAAATAAACTAACAGAGACCCATTAAAACAAGTATATGATTCAATGTTTTGCGGAGAAAAAATCAAGAAACGCTCTACGTTTCCCTTTACCGTATGCACAAAATTTGTTTACCACTTGCTATAATTTAATACTTATTGTGACGGTGAACCTCTCATTAAATTGTTGACCATTTTTAATCGACCGCCAATTTCTGCTATGCTTTTTGAATCGCAAAAAATAACAAGACAAAACAAAATCGAAAATAATGGAAACCGCTTTTACGTAAATTTACTCGTTATTTTTCCCAGTTTTCTCAATTATTAAGAAAAACGAAATAAAAATCAATAAACGGTTACCCCAATTTATTAACTATGTAATATTTTCAACCAGAAACCATCTACGAAGTTGATGATCGAAGTAAGATTTATGGTAGAATAGTGGTTTACTGACAACAAAATATCCCCATATCCGACTTTCACTTTATAGACGCACGCTCCGACTCACGACACACTCAGTCGGTGTTTAACATTAAAGATAATCACTACAGAGTCAACAGTAGCCAAACTGTATAAAAGTAATATTTCTATATGATTCCTTAGATTCGGATTTTTATTTTAATTTAAAATTATAATTCATGATTATTTGTACGGTGAAAGTGTAATTTATTTGATATCGTTTTACTTTTTGTCGAATTTAAGTGTGTACCTACAACAGTGGCCCACCCATCGTGCGAAGTATGTCCGTTTTTTTTTTTATATTGTAATATTCTCCTTTAAGTTTCTCTTTCTCCCACGCGTTCTTTTGACAACCGAAAGACTTATTTTATTCTAACAACACTAAAAAAAAATTCGTTTGATATACAATTTTCAAACATGTACAAAAATGTTATTTTCCTATTCCCGGCAGTGTTTTTTTTTTAAGTCCTGCGTTGAACCTTATACAAATGAAACAAAAAACATCATATTTATTTATCCAATGAATTTAAATATTTCTTATACAGTAGTTTCAAACAAAGTAAAATAACTCGGAAAATATTCGTTTTAAAATAATATTATTACCTAACCTAACCGTACCACTCTTCCCCCGGCTTATCTGAAACGTATAAAAAAATATTGAAAGTCGATCATTCTAAATTCGCCCTCTCCTATTTTTCTCTAATGTAAACCACAGAACTGGATGAGAACTACTTGCACATTATTTTTGCCATCCGGTCTATACGTCCTTTGTTAGACAATAATAATTACAAAAATATATGACAACAGTATATAGACAAAAATTTAAGTGGTCCTTTTCTGAAGAAGAAACAGCTGAACGTAGAGTTTAAAGTTTTTTTTATGTGTCAACACCAAATTCGTAATATTTTTATTTCTTATGGTTTTTATTGTTATGTTAACATAACTATTATACCTATTCAAACCTTAGAATAAAGGAAAACAATATAGGATAATATATTTAAAATTCATATACGATTATGTGCGTAACCAATTGACCCGGTTCGTCGAGTGGGCCCACACTGTTTTAAAACCAAAACAAGCTGGATGTTTTTGGCCAAAAATCAACGTTTTAAACTTTTTTTTATTAAAAATAAGTTTCTTGGTTACTACATATGATTATACAAACAGTATGTTTAAAAAAATTATTTTTTTCATTGAAATATTTCATACTACATATTATGTTGTTCAAAGTACACATTTTGACAATAATCCTATCAATTATTTTATTTTAGTTGTACAACTTTTGTGACACCCATAATGATAATTATGAAAGAAATATTTAGACGAATTTGGATCATTTAAAATTTCGGCTGAATATTAAAATCGATTACAAACTTGGACTCTGTGGCCTATGATTCGATATTTTTTTAAGTAAAATTTGAGAATTGTTAGTTATGGCCTACTTTTTTTTACTTTTTTCTACTTTAATTTTATATCTTTGTGGGCCGTGTAGTCTGCGTGTGACGTCATAAAGGGAACATGTCATTGCATCAAAAGAATATTGCCGATTAGCTGGCGCTTTCTATACAAGGACTTCACTTGAGGATCGGTCGACCGGCTCCGTAGTAAACCTGACGTATTTCAATCGACAGAAGCTTCCCAGAAGGGCTCGCACAAGGCTTTGAACCCAAACAATATGTAACCCGTATAACCCAAATTAATCGGTATAAAATCCAAAAACCGAAACTAATACTAACCCGAAAAACAATTTTAAGTTAGCACATAACTAATTAAAACCCATACTGTTAAGATCGGTTTAACCGTCACTAAAACAAACAAAAATGTGACACGTTAATTTGTATTGGTTTCCGGTGAGAATATCGAATTTTCATATTTCAAAAACCGAAACACTATTATGAGCTGTATCTATTTTTGATCGTAATAAAAACTGTGTGGCACGGCTCGTGATCGTCAATGTACGACCACTTTTTTTTTATGTACGTTAACTTTTAAGTTTATATATTTATTCAAAAACCCTATTAACCCATATGACGATAATATGACTAACGAAAGAATAAACTATCTAAAATTAACTTACGAACGTAACCCAAACCAAAACCAACATTCGAAACCGAAATTAACCATCACCCGAATAATTAATTTGGGTTCAAAGTCTAAACGACTGAAGACGCTGTGATCCACGAAAGTTTAGTGATTAATATTTATATTATATTCTAACGTCTATCCATTTAAAAGAAATTATAATAAATATGTGGACCGAATAATACACAATAGTTTTAAATATATTTAAACATATTATTTTTCTCGATTGACTATAGACCAAAAATCAAAAGGAACCACATTATTTGACTCGATTAAACAGAATTAAAAACAAGCAAAATAGAAAAACCTTCAGATAAGAGAGTTGAAGAAAATTTAAACACGAATCGTCATGTTGAAATGCAAAACAATAAAATAAACATTTTTTAAACGGATTAATAGATGTTCGCATTTCGACTTCATTTTACATTTGAGTATTGAACTTTAATTTCTTTCAACTTTTAGACGTATTGAACTTAAGTCGGTTTTTGTTTATTTGACTCGCGACTTAATCGAGTTAATTATCTCGTTAATTCGCCCCGTACCTTTGATGCGATTAAAGAGGTCATCGTGCGGCATGCACAGCTGACGGTCTAAAGTAAATTATACACTCAATTACAATATTAATATAAACAACACCGCGAAACGTTTGCTCAAAAAAAAAAAATTCCAGTAATTTCTTGCAGAACCCTTAAAATTATTGCGAATTTCTCGCAGTTGACCGTGTGATTAAAAAACAAAACAAAAACAAATAAACAAATAAAAAATTTAAGGAGCATTGGTCATTTAGTGTCCACGGCTACGTGATGTAAAATGTACAAAAAGGCGATATAAAATATTATTGAAAATTAAATACGAGAAGAATTCGATAGATTTTCAACGCGTTCACTATAATTTATTCCACATTTCGAGTAAACGTATATAGTATTTTAGCACATAGGCGTGTAACAGCAAGAAACAATTATTCTTACAATATTGCGTTTTGTTTTTCCATCACCTAACCGTATGAAAAGGTTCCGAATTGTTATCATGTCGTACATACGTTTGTAAAGTATAAGTTTAGGATTGTCCGCGTGACTGTACTTTATTTAACACGTTTCCTCTGGATTCTCGACAATTTTTCTTAACATTTTTTAACAAAAACTAACAACAGCTTAGTGAAATGCTTTTTTTTTTCACGTTTTACCTCTTTCCGTGTCACTCGATAATTCTTTATTCGAAATATCTGTCGAAATTCCCAATCATTTTTTCGTTACTTATTTTTTGTCGATTTCCGGGTAAATTCGGCGACTAAACGAAAAACCACGACTAATACTACCTCGCTCAGAATCGTTTTTCGTTCGTAATATATTATCATCGCACTCAGTTAATAAACTAAACCACACTTTATATCCGATCTTCCAAACTATTACAACAGCGGCCTTCCCGTGAACAGTATTAACTTACCGTTTTTTAAATTTATTTTTCATGTAGGTCGAGGAGGTACATACAATCTAGTCGCGTTACTGATGCTACTGCTTTTAGAGAGTCGCTCGAAAACTATGTTATCGAGTTTATGCGATTAATTATTTACATTACCCGTATACTTTTGGCGGTGTTTTCTCTTAAATTCTGCGAGACGTATATACGATCAAATATGCAATGCCCGCCATCCTCCTCTCCGCCCCCTCCCGCTGTTTCCCCTATAATGCCACTTACTTTGGTCGTGCATATAATAACATTTATTTGTTTTGGAAATCGTTATAGTTATTTTTTTTTTTTTGCTTATAGTGTAAGTCGTTTTCCAGTCTGAAATCTCCTTATAAATAGTGCGGGCCGTAAATACGGTTTTTCGTCGTTTCTGCAGTCAGTGGCGGCGTGTACATAAGAATCGGAGAAGTTCGCGGAAAAAGTAAATTCAAAAAGATAACGAGAAGAAGAACCGTAAAAATTACAAAATTGACTTTCTTTTTTAACAGCAATACACCGTGTATAGTTAGCGTATCAGAGGATATTACAATAATATATTATTATAACGTCTTTGAAAATTCGGTCGGTTCGCAATACTCCGCCGGGACATTTCGCTTTGTTAATTTATTGCGGTCGTTTAACGGTGGAAATAAAAAAAAAAAACCAGGAAAAAATACGAATTGTACACCACGAAGACGAAAATTGCGACGATGATAAAAACGTATCACGGAAACAAATTCTGCTATAATCCTTGGAAAAAACGGTAATTACTTCTAACTCGGTTGCGCATTAATTTATTTTAAATTTGGCAATAAAAAATATTATAAATTCATTTGATGGTATTTTTAAAGGATACGTGGTCGCTTATTTTTTATAACATTTGTCGCGAGTGTAAATAATTGTCATTGTTACCAGTGGCGTGGTTATGTTTTTGTTCTGGGGGGCGGGATGGATAAATGTTTAGGTAAGCTTTGTGTGTCCTTCTATTCGCGCTCTCTATAACAGCTCTATGCTTTAGATTTTGAATGTAGCGAAGAAGCTATTCATTTTACTAAGATTTATATAATATTTATATTTATGTATATATTTTTTTTTTTTTACGGCAAAACATTTTCTCGGTTAGCAAAAATGCTTTCATGCTATATTTTATAAAATGCGGATTTTTTACCCGATGGTACTTGATTTGAAAACAGTTTATGAAGTCCCTACAGTTTTTCATTAATATGAAAAAACTGACAACCAATTTCGTAGGTTTTATTTTTGTTGATTTCGGCGTTACCTTGGATACAAAGGGAAAAAAATATGATAAATACTACTCCTGTCAGTTATCGATATTTAATTGCACATAGAAATTCTAAGGCGTAAAATATTAAAAAAAAAAAAGAATAGAGGTTCTTTATCCATCATCTTATAGTTATCATATATTCATCAGTTATAGTTATTCCAATAACTACGCTACTGATTACTAGCCATTTTGTATAGAGTCTGTTATTTTTTCTACAAAACGTGAGTCTTATGATTAATTTAACTCGGAAAACACTATTTCGGTTAGGAAAAATATATGATACATACGAGTTATTTTATAACTTTCACGTCCTATATAGCTGAAAAGATACGGATTTTTCGTCCTGCAGAAGGATACACATTACTTAAAATGTTTTTTCAGAAAAAATGTAAAAAAAAAAACTAACTATAAATTATTACGGTTTTGAGCAGAGATTACGTTAATCTAAAATGTAAATACATTTTTAATATTTAAATAATCCGTATTCTTGATAATACAGTTTACTTGCATCCTCGTTGGTTTGCGCTTTTTATAACAATATTAATATTGTGGAAGTATAGCGATTAATAAAACCGTGGGGCTCTTTTCCTAGACAGTTTTAGTTTGTATCCGTATGAAATTTAGTTACTCTACACGTTTATTTCGTGGTTATAATATTATTGTAAATGCAAAATTATTGACAATGTCAGTGTACGAACAATCGCATTGCGATCGTTTGATTATTATATACGAAAAGTATTTTAGATTCTACGCGTAGCGCAGTGTATTGGTTTTATTAGTATTTATGTTTTTATTCTTCTTGTCTATAACAAACTTTTCTACCAGAAATGTCAATTTCAGGGATAGTTTTTGGTAGTAAATTTTGTTTAAAGGATGTATTTAGAAGACAATTTGACTTGTGTTTTTCCTAAAATCGGTTAAGATTCGAAAAATGTACGTAATAAAAGTGTCTGTTATTTTCGATAATTTTTGTGTAATTCAGTTAAAAATAGTAATTGTAGAGACCATAAGTTTTCACCAAATACATTAACCATTTCTAACTGTGATCAATTTTTCAAAGGATAGCTTTTTGTTTTTCAAGCTATTTTTAACTGTTTTATGTTTGATTTTTTTTTAGCTTTTATTTGGTTTTTTGTGGAGAAAATTGTTTTTGCCGAACAAAAATGCTTGACAATTCAACACGAGGTTGATCGCGAATTGTACTTAGTGATGAAATATTATTTTCCGCGAGCGGTTTAAGTTTACATTTTCCCCGTCTCGCGGTAAATCGTTTATCGGATATCTTTTTCGTCGGATGTACATCGATAATAATCGATTCGGCCATTTATGCGAATACGGCCGTTAGTGATATCACGTTTTCGGTACTGATTCGCCGGGATAATCGTATTGATAATTGTAATAATGTAGTATTACGATAACGTACATTGTCACACAACAGTCGCGACGTTTTTTGGATCGATCGAAAACCTTTTAGTGACGTCGGCGGCGGTGGCGGAGGCCGTTTTAATTAATTAGTCCGCGGAAATTTCGGAAACTGTAACTGTTGCACGCAAAGACATTAGAGTCCCGAGGCGAGAATCCCAATCGAATTTCACCGCCCCTCGTCGGGATCCCAGAAATACATGATATACGCTCCTGATAGTATACGACGTCACCTCATATAAATCCCCGGTAGGCCCGGCGAACCATGCGCACAAACGTCACGTATAGTGCGATACTATAAAATAATGTTATTTCGTAATGTAAAATTATTACCAATTAGATAACCAAAAAAAAAAACGAAAAAGTATTTCTGAGCATAGCTTGTTTTTAATAAAAATAACCTCCTGTATGCACCGGCCTCCAGATCGAAAGTTCTGCAAACAAGTTTCCCTTTGTGTTTTTGTTCGAAACAATATTTCGATTAATAATAAAGTTGTTTACATACAAAAAAAAAAAAAAACCTATTATGATTTTACTAAATGTTAAGAATGACTGCAATTCTGCTGATTGGTGTGCCACTGCAGGTCCAGAAGGAATGTTGAAAGGAACTATGCATAAAATAATCATTAATTTATATCTACACGCAACGATAAACTATACCCAACGAAAAACAATTCCTAGACGAGTATTATCAGTCGTATTTGTTCACTCGTAGTCAAGGTAACCCGGGAATCAATAAAAAATCATACGGCAAATTGCCAGGTTTTCATATTTATTCAGAAAAACTATAAAGAAAATCATAAAACTACATCCTTTTCAGTGCACCAAATAGATCAAAAGTACAACAAGAAAGTTTCTATAAAGTTTTTGATTGTTTTAGATTTGCTCGTAATTCAAAGATGTTTACAGGCTTAAAAAAAAAAATAATAATAATAGTAGGTTTTAATAAAAGTCGTAGTTTTAATCACCGATTGAAGACGCACAAAAATCTATTTAATTATTTTTTTTACTTTTTAACTAGTACGATATCATCGGAGTTTCAGAATTTCGTTGGGAAAAAAAATGTTTTTATTGGCTACCGAGCAATTTAAAAAATTGAAGATATTTTTTTGTTGCTATTAGAAAAATTGAATTCTAATACAAATATTTCAATAGGTCTTTAATATCAATTAAATGTTTAATTTTAACATTTTACAAATTATATTTAATTGGGCATGAGTATCATTTTTCATAATATGTCTACAGTCGTTACTAAAAAATAATATTACTGTATAAATAACTTCAATTATTAGGTATATGATTGAGTTCATATCGTTAAAAATAATAATAATAAAAGAAAATCATAAAATTTTATTGAAGTTAGGTATTATTATAGGTAATAACTGTTTACGAGCAACGGCCGGGTTAACTATACTGCAGGTGTCTGAAAACGCCTAACCTATTTTTACACGCCTGGAAACCGTTTTTTTTTTCAATATATTTTCCTTTTTAAATGGAGTATCGGGATTATTGTTATCGTTTTGTTTACCGCACACCGAACTCGTAAAAATTAAATTTTCATTTACGTCTATTTTAAACCGACCCCGAAATGTAATAACAATTATAATTATATGAATATCAATTATTGTTGGTACCTAACTGTTTATGTATAATTACAATTTATAAATATATACGCATTTTCTGAAATTGACAAATTTTAATAAAACTTTATGAATATCTTATTTTTTATTATAGTGCGCTCACGACGTTGGTTTTTCCGCTGGATTGCCAGCGGAACATCGTATCGAGACACACTATCTAGATCGTTTTATATTATCATTTATATTATCTTTGACGAGAATATTAATATCTATCTGAGATTTTCTTAAATGAAAAGTAATTGTATTTTCAGTTGTCACGGCTACACCTTCCCTTTCCTCCGAGCACCGCATTGTCGCTCTTTAACCGTACACGTGGTCACACCATCAAACAAAACTTTTCTCATATGGAAAATAATGATAAAAATTAAACAAAATCGAGTATTTTTAATTCGAAACCGGTCGTATAATACACTTTCCATAACACTCCAGGAGACGCGTTCATTCATTTATTTATTTTATTTTCATACGTACATTTTTTATTTATATATTTATTTACTAGTATTAACTGTATTAATAATTTTTTTTTTTTTACTTTATTATTTTATTACTAATTAGACGGCTTGATCGGGAATCGAACCCAAACCTCTCACTTGTAAATATTTATTTTATTTATTTATATAATTTTAAACGGACCAGGCCCAATTACAAAAGTAATAGTATACGAAATAATCGTTCAATATTAAGATAAATATTAGACGAATGTAAAATATAATGAAAAATAACATAGTACTATAGTTATAAGATATTATTGAAAATAAGATTACAATAAGTTCTGAATATGAATTAATAATAAAAAATAAGTAATTTTTATTTGGTATACACAAAGTTTATTTTTTTTCTAGATAAATTCCACTTAAATACCTATAATAAATTCTTTCTGAAATAATTTTACTGCTGCTTCTTTAAACACTACTACGGATACTGCGATAAGTGACATCACTGCTGAGATTTGTGCTAGATTTCGTGATATAAAATATGCACTATATTCGTTATCGATTTTTCCTTGACAGATATTGTGTGGACTAATCGAGAAAAAAGACATCTTGTCACATAATCCTGAAATAAATTTTTAAACTTGTGATTAAATTTGTTTACTAGAAAAACGGTGCAAAGGTCCTGAGTTTAGCAAAGAAGCTACACTAGTAAGTTTTACGGAGTAAAACTGTAAAAACATTTGAGCCATATTTAAGCTATTTATAGACAATTCAATTTTACGAGTAATTTCTATTTGGTATATACTCTATAGATGTAATTGTTAGATAAATCAGAAATGGTTGGAAATTAAACAGGAGGTTAGTTAAGTTAGGTAAATTAAGTTAAGGTTAGTTAGGTTAAGTCGTACTTTATAATCAAAACAAAAACAAACATTTTTTTTTTTTATACGAATTTTTAATACCAAATTTTGATGAAAATCGTTTTAATAAAAAATTATGCGGAACAAATCTTGTTACTGCAGGTCCATATAAATTGTTTCGATATAATATTTATTTTACTGTAATATGATATATTATATATTGTTGAAAAATCAACACTATTAACCGAGCTCCGCTCAAAATCATTTTTCATTAACAATGATTAGATTTTGCTTACAGATATTCATTAAATCACCCTCTATATCCTACCTTCCTAACTTCTCATCTACAATGGTGATCCGCCCATCGTGCAAAGTATGTCCATCTTTTTTTTTTATCAATCATTATTAAATTTAATTATTTCGCCCCCTCACATAGTCAAGGTCTGGAGACGCCCCTACTCATCAGCAGTGCCAACCTTTCCTAATTAACAAAATCATATATGATAGCACGCAAAGATATGAAATCTTAAACAGCTAAGGGTAAAACAACGTATCGCAGAAGCCGGATTTTCAATTATCTATCACTGTTCCTCACGCATTAATAATTTGACACGATTTTCATTGTTTTCCTTTGGTTACACGTGACATAAAATCACATAGTTATCTAACCATGGGTGAAAAAAGGTATGTAAGAAAATCAACTTTTTATACCATTTCTTAGCTCAAAAAAAATCTTGAACAATAATAAATTGTCGGATAACGATTGTTGATCATTTATAAGCATTTTGTGAAAAATGGATGGATTATCGTATGCCGTTGGCATAATATTATTGGATGGTTCGAATTATTCGATAGCTATCGGGCCTTTTGCCTTTTTAAGTTTTTGCGAACGTTAGGTACGTAAATATAAATGTAATGCATGTCCGAAAAATGATTACATCGCGTTTAGTCCAGACGAAGTACAGAAAAGTGATAGCCGACGAGATACGAGACGAGACGGAGACGGTTTTCGGTGCCCCGGTCTAAAAACACTAACTGAGTATACATTACTGTTTCCCGGGGGCTTATAATATACTACAGTGTATACATATATATATATATATTTATTTATAATATACGTATACTGACGTCAGATATCCCTTTAAATCTCGTGTTTTCGTAATCTTCGCGAAATACAAAACCGAAGAGCTCAACGCGTCAACCGCGTACGTGCCAGTGACGTAATTCCAAGGCGAATTTGCCGAACGGGACCACGCGTTTAAATAGTATCGTACAAGATTACTTCGAACGGAGGCGGAAGCGGACGTAAATCTATAGATCGGTATTGTAATCTCCACAGATAAAAAAAAATAAAAATAAAAAACATCGCTGTAAAACCAAAAGATCCCTCGGTACGCTCCGCACTAAAATGTTAATCATAATAACCATTTAACGACATTAAAGCGAAATTTGGTTTAACATGTTTTGATAGTCCGCGATATTTACGATCTTCGTCGAATTTTCAAGCTTCTCTGTTTAGTCTAACAATTGTATCCACAGAGTACCTGCCGAAAAAATATTATGTAAATACTCGCAAAATTAAAATGTCTTTACGTCTATAAAAAGCAATTTTAATGTTTCTGTTCCAGTTTCAATATCTACGAATATTTTTAACTGAATAACAACAATAAAAAATAATTGAAAAAATGAAAAACATTATTTTCATACATTTTCTAGACTATTCCCAATTACTTTGAAAACAACAATGAAAATCAAAAAATTACCTCGTTATAGTACCATACAGATACAATTTCCTTCCAAAAAAGGTATTAAACTTAAAGTCGAAGCGAGATTTTAGGTAAAAAAGTTATTCCGAGATTCAATAAAAATAAAGAAAATATTATCCAATATTTAATTTCGGGTACTTTTCTTGTCTACATGATATTCAAATAATCAGACATAATTTGCTAACTAGAAACCATCCCTGATGTTGATTATTGAAGGCAATCGTCTACCCCTCGAAATGATATTAATAGTAAAAAAACGTACGCTACATTATTAACTATCGATTTAAGTTTAAAAGTTGGATACGCGTACAATAATATTATATACAGTAATAGTAAGAATAATCACGAATAATAATAATTATGAGCATTTCAATAGTATTAATCAATTTCAATAGCTATGCAACTTCTCTGAACATTCATTATTATGTATATATAGAAAGATAGAAAGACAGGTAACGTGAATTTTAATAATAATAATCAAATCGACATCATAATTATCGTCAATACTTTTAAAAATATTGCTCAACAATAATAAAAATAATAATCAAAAAATGTCATAATTTAGAATTTTAATAAAATAACCAACAATAATCATAATCATAATTAATAGTTTGCTTATAATTTATAATATGCTAATTATTATTGATGACAATCTATAATGAAATTCAAAGTGATCATTATTACTATTATTATCATAATTATTAATAAACTTATTTTTATTACCCTTACTAAAATGATGATTATAATAAGTTATTTTATAAAATGCTGATTACGATATTTGTTGATGATTATTATTATTGTTGAGTATTATTATTAAAAGTATTGATGATTCTTATGATGCTGATTTGATTATTATCATTAAAATGCTCGTTATTATTAAAATTTTAAATATTAAATTTTGAAAAACTGATTAAATAACATATTTTTCTAATCAAATGGCTAATTTTTATAAGAAAAAAAAAAGTTTATACTGAGGACTGCGGTTTACTACTTTCAGAGACAGATTTAAAAGGATTCCAGTGGTTATAGATTTTCTCTCCGGACACCAATATAATTTCAATAAAAAATCGTCTACAATATTTGACTTTTCAAGACCACTCCCAGAAAAATTTTGGAAATCCGCCACTGGCCACTAATGTGGGCAGAAATTTTGGAAGATAGGCATATAGTTATTAAATTTACGAGTAACGAGTAATTATTGCCAACGAAAAACGATTCTGAGCGAATATCGGTTAAAAATTTTTGAAATGATGCCTCGATTCAACCGATTATCGACAAAATTTAAACTAAGACGCTTATCTTAAAAAAAAAGTAACTTACTACTACAATATGTACAATATTTGTTCACTACTTGCGATATGTTAAATTTTCTAGCTTTTTTGCTAAGCCAAAACAGTTATATTTGCATAAATTAAATTAAATAAAACATAAAAAAAAACTCGTCAATTTAAAATAACTATACAATTAAAAGCTTGAAAATTCTATAGTTTGGCATTATTTCCCCAGACCAGAAATCCAGCCGAAATTGCTGTTCGGAAATTGCATTGAGTTTCGCGGTTTCTATTCGTTTTCGTAAACAATTGGGTTAGGTTATGAACAAATATAACCAAATAATAATGACTAAATAAAAATAAATGCACTTTTAAGGCGGGGGAGAAAAACCATTTCGTTCTTATATTTGCGTTCAAAAAAGTTTTTTAATAGACAGGGAGTAGGGGGAAATAAACCTCAAGAACTTTTAAAAAGCGGTAGTCCAGTTTTTTTTTTCAAAGATATAACATTCAAGTAAAAAAATCATCTACAGATACCTAATATACGAAATAATTAAAATTTTAAATTGAATTTCGGTTTGTTTCTTTTACCGTTATAGAAACATTTTTTTTTTTAAATTTTTTTTATTGTAATACCCCAGCATTGAACAATATTTTTATATTTATTATAATAAACTTTTCTGACATTTTATAGTTTTTATTGTTATTATTGAAATTTGTCTTCAAAAAACTACTAGTGTTTGAGCGTATTTTGCCACTGTAATTTTCTCATGGTTGTTAAGAAAGCGATAAAAAAAAAAAAAAATGAAAAGAAAACGAAATTGTCTGCAGTTTACGACTAAATCGCGACATGTTCAAATAATTTGGAAACTATATTCAATAAAAAAAAAGGTTCGCGTTTTTGAATTATTCATTTAAGACTTCGCGATTTAAAAATAAAATACATACCGTTTTCTTCTTTGGCCATTTAAAAAAAAAAAAAAAAAAAAAAAAAACTAAATTATTTACGAATTTTCGCCAAGCGTGTATTTCATACGAATCATATAACAGCGTAAAAAATAAATACGAGTACCTGGTGCCCTTAATATGTCATCGAACTTGAAACGTAAATTTTTTTTTCCAGAACGGCGTTGCTGGCTTGATAATATTTTATAAAAATCTTCGTGTATTGATTATTATCATATAGGTTAACGATCATCATGTGTAGGCTGTATTTTTAATTTCGCTACGTCTTATTACAATCGCGTAACAATATTATTTTTTTTCAGTTTCTGGTGGTATTTTCGAGACACACGCGGTCACTTGGGCGGACAGCGTGTTACGGTCCACGAGACGGCAACTTCCTTCGGCCAAATAGAACCCGTTTCGAGGGACAAGTACAGCGCACGGCGAACGGCACTGTGTAAAAGTCTTTGCGCGTCAAAATCGACAAACGATTGCCGATTAGCGATAGCTAACACGGCCCGGGGTTTATAGCACATTTTCAAATATTAATTATTAATAACACTCTCGAGGTGTTTTTGCGAGTTTGCTGGAAAGTGCCGGAGTTTCAAATGGCGGAATCTGGTATAAAATTCGGTTCGTCGGCCGTTCGTCGACTAGATATTCATTCCGTTCTCAACCGTCAAACAAACAACATATAAATTGTGACATCGGTAGAATCGAAATCGAAACCGGAATCTGGGTCTACGGCAACCCTGAAATGTCCACGAGAACACCGGCTATTCAATGTAGGGGAATATATTGGAAAATTATTATTTTTGCATGATTTTAACGTGGCGGTGTCGGTAAAACACTGTGCCTGCAGATCGTCGAATTTATCGTTCCCGACACGGCTGAAGTTAGTAAAAATTAATTAAATAATATTTGAAATTCCGGCAGAGTACCCAGGTATAATATTTTGAATAAACTAACCTATAACCGTTTCAAGTATGACGTATTGTTAAAAAAAAAAAAAAAAAAAAAAAAAAAAAAACTCTTATATAGTTCAGAATTATTTCTGGTCACTTAGTACTTTACTTAATTAATTTTTTTTTTTNAAACCGGAATCTGGGTCTACGGCAACCCTGAAATGTCCACGAGAACACCGGCTATTCAATGTAGGAGAATATATTGGAAAATTATTATTTTTGCATGATTTTAATGTGGCGGTGTCGGTAAAACACTGTGCCTGCAGATCGTCGAATTTATCGTTCCCGACACGGCTGAAATTAGTAAAAATTAATTAAATAATATTTGAAATTCCGGCAGAGTACCCAGGTATAATATTTTGTATAAACTAACCCATAACCGTTTCAAGTATGACGTTATTGTAAAAAAAAAAAAAAAACTCTTATATAGTTCAGAATTATTTCTGGTCACTTAGTACTTTACTTAATTAATTTTTTTTTTTTTTTTTTTAATGTGAATGATTAAAAACAATGCAAATAACAAATTCAAGCGGTGACATTTTTTAGACATAAAAAGTATAATCTAATATTCCAACCAAGTGAACCGCGGAAATGAAAAAGGTCAACTAATTTAAATTTACATCGATAATCATTATAAATAATGACCCTCCTCTCAAACATCGACGAAATCAAATTAATTTTCCAGTTTATTTTTTTATATAGCCGATTGACCAATAATTTAATTGAACATACCATCAAAATCATTTGCGTCGTTTCTATGATTAGCCCGGACAGACGGGCACACTTCAATTTTATTTGTGTGATGTATATATAGATGATTTGTTCATACCACGATCCACGAATCTTCAAAAATTATCGAATATGAGTGCGATGGGACGATTTTTGTGTTCATATCAACAGTCGGCCCGTATTGATTTAACCGCCGTTAAATTAATCGTCTTCCTGAAATTCAATTGAATAAGTCATTTGCTAGTCATTTTCAAGCAATATTTGATAAAAAATGTTTATGTCGTATAAACGATGGATTTGACTTGAGTACGACGTTAACGTTCTCGACACTTAATTGAAATCATGTTCAACGTTTAGCCGAGACAACTTCGGTCATTCCATCGAGCAAACACCCCTTCCCCATCTCAGCAGACGCATACATTTTTGGTAAGTTTCACAAATTCGCGGGAAGTGTAATATGTGGAATATTATACTACAACAGTACGTATCACAAAATTTAATAAAATGCGATTGTTATCGTTATTATTGAAACAAAAGAGACATATATACTTCACACGATGTGTGACCACTGTTGAAGGTGAGAAGTTGAAAAGGCAGAGGGGAAATTTGATGTATATCTGTACACGACTATTAATCATTGCTAACGAAAAACAATTCTAAGCAGAGTCCAGTTAATAGTGTGGCTTTGTCAACAATATATATTATAATATTATCGTAAAATAATTAAACATATGCATTATATATAAATTCTTTAATGATATTTGTTTGTACAAATTTTCCCGTTTTTCTCCGTTTTTTCCTCCAGTATTTCTCATTTATTATGAAAACTGCTTGGAAAACAAAAAAATGCCTTAAATTTTCACTTAGAATCTAAATTTTTTTCAAAAATGGTTGTTCCATAATTTTTTTTGTTAGACTCGTAATTACACTATAAACCATGAAAATAATAATGCCACTTATATGATTATATTAAAACCTATTGAAAACTTTTTGATCATGTCCGAGTAAAACTACAAAGACTGTGATACGAAGTCTGCACCACTGTTGGAATATAATTAGGACTTCCGAACAAGCGTAAAAGCTCAGAATAAGAAATAAATAATGGTGATTTCAAATTTCAGAACCCTCGTAAAAACCCGTAAACATTTCGAGTTTTGACTTTATTCTTTTAGATTTCAGGTTTTACATGGGCCCCACGTTAAAACTTGTCATCGTTTTTAATATTTTAAACTCGTAAGAAAATGTCAAGAGAATATCGAAGATTTTTTTGTTTGCACTCCAAGACACTTTCTCTGACGATAAACCGAACTATATCCTGAAAACGCGGCGTCTTCCTAGAGCCTTCCATGGCCTCTGCATTTTAAACGCGCCAGCTTCGTTTGGATGAAAAATTAGCAAAATAGGTCTTTCGAGTTAGACACTCCTCGCAGAAGAAAAACTCTTACGACGTTGCGTATGTACATATTTTACTATCGGACGTGTTCATTTTTCACCCCTCGTTCAATTATTCATCTCGTACATTTGAATTTTAAATTAACCGCGTTTGTAAATCCCCGTGTATACATTGCAGTTTTTTCGAGTACTTACCGTCCAGATTTAATTTTATGCGTATTTTAAATTCGTGTGCATTAATGTAAAGATAAATTGTAATATACAGGGTGATCTATTCATCATGAACAAAAAATTATTTTCGGAGTGAATTTAAATGAATTTTATTTCTGGTTTTTTTCGCAATCATATTTTATCCCAACTCCTTATGCCTTAAATGATTATACGCTTTTAATTTTCAAATAGGAACCGCTATGGGAATAACAAGGGAGGATTTGTCATCTAAAAATGTTTATGACGTTCATTACGTAAACATAAATCCCATATTAGTTATGCACATCAAAACGTATTGTAAAATATTATGTATTCGAATCTGTGTTTAAAAGAGGGGTTCATATTTACAAATAAAAAGTGTATACCTAATGTATACCTTCTTTCAAGTAGTAGGAGAAAAAATTGAAAACAGTGTTTAATAATTTTCTAAAGAAATCAAATTCACTTTAAACCCATAGAGAAAATCATTGGCACATAATAAATGAATCATCGTTTGTAATAAACAAAATAATAATAATAATTTTATAATTATGTAAATATAAAATCGTTGCCGAGACTACGCATTGCGGGAAAATCACGAATTTAATTAAAAAATACAGTTTGTTCATGCGTCTTAAGATAAACATTAAAAAATATATATATAAAATACATAAACCAACAGTAATAAGTAATTAATCGACTTTTCGACCGGGTAGTGTTTCTGTAGATTTTTTTATTATTATTGAAAATGCAATTCTCCCCACGGGTTCATTCTGGAAATTTTGTTTAAACTATTTAAAATAAATTTTAAATTGGATAATATTTCATACTGTTTTTTCATAATATATTATATGTTTTTTTTTTCAGATTTATTAACTAGTAGTCGACGTTTTATGTATCTTTTGTATAACCTTTGTCGTCGATATTATATTCTGCAGTAGTTTTCACCGCCGCAATGTTTTGATACCGCAACATACATTGTCATAATATATTTATTTTTTTTATTTTTATAGTTATTTGAAAGACACTCACGTACAATACTGCAATACAGTACATACGCAATTCATACTATATTCTGTTACTCGTACCGAAACCGAAACGGACGAAAAATACGTAATAAGAAATTTATTACATTTGTCAAAATCATTTTTTTTTCACCATACACGTAAAACCATCTACATGGCGTCAAAATTAGGTTGGGTTGTGTTAAAACGCCTACGATTAATTTTCTATTCCTGTAAGTGTTGTTTGCTTTTTTTATATATATAAATATTATTGTTATTTCTTGCGACCCAAAACACTTTTAATAATATAAAAAAAAATATGTAGTTCAATGCGGAATAAACGACGGCGTACCGTATAGGCAAAATTGATACTCCATTGCGCTGGGAATATTGTGAAAACCTAAATTAATGACTGACGCTACTGCAGTCAACTATGAAAATCCGAAACGCAAAAATATCTGTAACGGAATAGTTCGGACTATTATAGTTTGGACTGCAATAATTCGAAAAAACGGTTTCTAAAATATTTCCACGAGGATAAGTTGAGGAATAGCCATATTGGATGAAAACTTGAGTATATTTTGTAAAGTTTTTACAGAAAAATCCTCTTCGAATTATTGTGTTCTGTGGTTTTAGGTTCCGGATTCTAAAGTCTAGCGTTATTATAGTCCGAAAAATTACAATCCTGTTTTCGACCATTCCAGAAAATTATAGTCTACCGGTGGCACACTCGATTTGTCTTCCGAGAGTCCACTTTTTTTTTCATTTTTCACGTATTTCCGAAAGGATTTCATAGTTTTTCTTTCTCGCGCGTTTTTTTTTCCATGTAAAGGTAGCCAAGCAAATAATACTTGATATCGGAAGAAACTTAAATTTCGACAGATTTGTAGATCAACTTTAGAAAATGAAATATACAAAAGGAAAACTGTATAAGATTATATGAGGTAAGTTCAAACGAATGTTACTGAAAATCCGGTTGCATGAGTAAACGACTCAGATAACGGGCTATGTTGAATCAGTGACTGATTCGTGACATTCGAAATGCGACTATGTTGAAAGTCATCTTTCTTTTATTAAACATTTAAACCATTTTTCGTAGTTAATACGGTCGATTTACCGCCACGCAGACATGTACCACTTTTGCCTATACGTTACGCCAGTTCACCGAAATTTTAAAACATTATTGTAAAACCAATACGTTCCTCGCTTCATTCAGAATCTAAAAAACTCTTGAAGGTACATTATCGAAAATATCAATAAACGTTTCAGATGAAATACCACCAGCCGGAAAATTCGCAATTTTTTATGATACAGTATCAACAAATCAGAATATTATTTTACTACAAAAAACTTTTCCTGGAAAAAATATCATATCTTTAGAAAACTGTAATAACTTCTTTGTTTTACTCGGAATGTGATATATAATAAAAAAAAATAAGTTTTATTTAAGAAATTGTGTTATTATTATTCAATCAAGTACTACATCACTTCATTTTTTTGAAATCTAAATGTATACCATAATATATCTTGTAAAATGTTCTAGTTTTACGTCTTAGTATTACGATAAGTTAAGAAAAAATCTTTTTTTTTTTTTTTTTTGGAAATACAGATAAAAAGTTGTTCATTATTTATCTTTTATACATAGATAATTAAAAAGATGCATTTGGTATCTTCATCTAGACAATATTATCCCAGCAATTTTATCTTCTATCTAGATACATTAAAACTGACCCAATAGGTACTGGTTATGACTTATATATGGCTTGCTGTTTATGGCCTCGTTACGGACCGGGTTCGCCGAAATAATAATAATTTATGGCGTCCGAAAAAATATTATTAGAAATCGACCGTGTTTTATAAATGTGCTGATGCCGGCCAATAATTTCTGGTCATGTTCCAAAATCTGACGATTTACAGAAAACGCGTATAGGTAGATACGTATATATTATTAATGGTTAGATAGATAATACGTCAACGTCCGGAACAAAACAGGATAAAAAAACGCAAAAAGGTGTATGGAACTATGATCGTAGACTAGTGGGACTTTAACGTTAAAACGAGCCCTTTACTGTAAAAAAAAAATAATAATAATAATGATAAAACACATAAATTATTTTCTTGGTATGGTGATATTTTTTTTATTGTAATTGAACAAAAAATATTTATTTAATATTAAATGAAGCGATAAACGTATTTCGCTTACATATTTGGTGTTGATTATTTTAAGCCTGGCCCTATTTTCGGTTACTATACCAACTGTTTCAAATTGTTTTACCTTTCAAAAATTAATAGTCTTCAATTACTTTCCTAGATTATGGTACATTTGGATACATTTTAATATTTTTACCTGCAAATAACGTTCACGTTAAGAACGATTTACACTATAATATGGTTGGCTCAAATGGTTTGAGTATACATAAATAAAAACCCCAATAAACTTAGCAGCACAACCATACCAGACACTTATCAAATATGTACTACATCCAATGAACAAAAACCCAAGATACAAGATATATTCTTATTTATTTACTGATTATCTGGATAGTCAATACCAGATGAACACGATTTCTATAAAAGAGTATTGAGGGACATTTGAAAACATTAAAGACGAATTTAATATTATTACTAATTCAGGCAGCCAAAGCATATAAATCCTTTTAAAATAAGTAGCTTTCGTTTTCAGAATTTAATGTTCAGGAATAATTTCGATAGCGATGATTTTTCGATGGGTACATTGTAAATATATTCTGCCTTTCCAATTTCCTATTTACAGTGAAGCACACTCAACGTAGGTATCCGCTCTTTTTTTTTTTTTTGTTCATTTAATTCTTCACGTTGAAAATGTATGGTGTATTCATTCGAGACACAATTTTCATATAACCGTGGGATACACCTGAAACTGTATTAGAAGATCCATAAATAAATAAATATAGTTTGTTTTGATATAGCTGAACATAGTTTAAAATCAAAACGAGAGCAAAAAACAATATTTGCCCGTTCCGGTTACTTTATTATTTTCTATTATTATATTTTCTATTTAGAAACCGAAACAAGTATTTTTTTAAGAAATCGTGATTCAAGAATACAAGAGTTAAAAAATAAAGAGTTTTCGTATCTCGTACAACGGCGTTTTCTATTTTAAACGAGAATAATAATTCAATTTTGAATTCGGTATATAATACAATGTATTGCGTGGACCGCTTCGGTCGCAGACGAATCGATTTACCGTACGTTAATAATTCGGAATTCCAACTAAAGGGTCCGGTGGCTTGCACCTAACAAATACTACTGCAGTCGACCAGTTCGATTTGTAGGTTTGCCCCCTTCTGCGTGTAATACGGTACGCATCGCGTAGTAGTGGTAATAGTAGTAGATTAATAATTCACCGTCCGAGATGGCGGGAAACAAATTATCCCGATCGTTCTTACAAGAGTTCCCGGAAAGTTACCATTGGAGGGTATCATTATATAGATATAGTGTATCAAACAAAACCGAGACAAATCTCCTGAGTGTCCGATAATCGATTTCCGGATGACTGAGCCGAAATCACTATAAAAATATTCATTATTTTCGGCCGACATTATTGTATGGTTTGCGCAATGCTTTTACTTAAAATTCCCAGTAGAGTAAAGAATGTATTGATTTTAAAAAGATGTTTATAATTTTATTTTTTTATTATTTTTTTTTTTTTATGTGAACACTTTTTTACCAGAAAGCTTAAGCCAATTTATACGACGTATAACCATTTCTGAGAGTAAATTTTTTTGATGTGGTACTTTAGAGAGGTCATTTTTCGATTTTCCCAAGAGTTTTCACAGCAAATGTGAAAAACCAGAATAAAATATAGGAAAAAAACAAGAAAAAAACGGAGGAAACTGAGAAAATCGGTACATCATTATATAAATATTATTAAAGAAAATATATAAAGCTTATTTAATTATTTTACTATATATTATGGACTATTAACTGAACTCCGCCCAGAATCGTTTTTTTGTTAGCAATGGTTTATCGTTGCTTGCAGTTATACATTAAATTATCTATAACAGTGGCTTTTTTTAACTTTTAACACCTCTATATATTTCTCATTTAAAGCCAAAGGAATACAATTTTGTGTATGCATAAAATCGATAGGTATCAAGAATATGGATTTGGAGGTTTTAACTCTCACTTAGGCTGTTTATATATGACATTTGTATAAATATTTATTTTATTGTAATTCGAATCTATACCGGATCGGGTAGTACTGCCATGCTCAAAAACTTGTTACGACAATGATTTTGTTCGACAACACTCCGTTGACTTCTTAATGGAAGTTACACTTAAATTATTCACGTTAAATTGATGACAGTTCATTATCTAGGTACATACAAAGCAATCAATTGTAAATTGCCGGTATGAAAATAGCGAAAGTTAGGCATACTAAATTGCCGATAAAATGTAGTTTAGTTGAAATAGTTTCAAATGACCCACAACTTATAGCTTCTATATTTACTATCGATTATAAAATTTGAAAAGACAGATGGAATTTTTCACTCTTCAGTCTGAATTAATAGGATTGAAGACCCCCCCTTCTCGCCACAAACTCAATGATAAATGTAATCAGCTCATATATATATTTTTATTTAAAATTGTACATTATTATTACTTGAATTGAAATTATCGATTGAAATGAATAGATTATGAATCAACTGTATTGATAGGTGTCGAAATATAATATTATGTAGTACTATTCAATAATATTACTTTTTTTTATTATAATATTTAAAATCAATATATTGCTTTTTTTTCACTTGCTTTTTTATTCTAACCCCTCATAATTATGACCCACCGCTGAATATTTACCCTGTTATATTTCTGTAATTTCATCTCGGCCGAAAACAAAATTAATTTTTTTTGAAAACTGTTATCGTTTTTGTTCGATTTTCGTATCACCTACTCGTGTATACGTAACCCCGAGATCGAGGGAAATATAATATATTTTCGGTACGAATAGGTTCTCCACCCTACCCGCCCAAACGACGCCGCCGTTGGGCAATTACATTCCGCCCGGGCGAATATTTGTTAAATCTGCAAGATCTGTTCCGATTCCCACGACGCACGCTCGGCGGACCGTCGAGAAAAACGGCGGGACCGGCAAAAAGTGGCAGCCGGCTGCAACAGCTGTCGATTAATCATATTATTATTATTATTATTATTATGTATATGTGCACCACACGTTATTATTACTATTATTAATATTACTTACGTAGACCTATACGACGACAACGACGACAACAATATCATAAAACACGATCCGGCAAAAACCACGATTTATGCACGTCGAATATCGTCGATAGCTGATACTGACGATACGAAAAATCTAAAAAAAAAAAAAAACCTCCAACATGATTGCCAAGCGCTGCTGGAGTAGTCGGACGCTTGTCCAAAGCGTGGTTAAGATAACCAAAATGTTTGACTAGTTTCAGTTATCTTACACAAATATAATAATAATTTAACAGTTACAGTTGTATAAAGATAAGAGATAATTGAAATATAAAGATAATAAGTTCATACAATTATCGTCTACGTACGTATAAGTAATTAACAACCTTTTATTTAAATAAAAAGAAGAAGATAATTTTCTTCATTGACTATATAATACAACCAAATGCTAATAGTAGTAAGCATGTACTCGTTTTTCTAAGCAGTTTTTTTTATCGCACATTAGTTTACGATTATAAATTTTCCCGTAATGCTTCTTCGTATTATTTATTAATCATCCCTTGCATTCTCGCCGAAAGTTTTGCATATCTCGCGTTTCTCGCAAAATTTTGCATATATTTCCATGCAATTTAGACAATATCCAGTAAAATTCGGTAAATGTTCATAACGTTAATTTATTGTACGGAAAAAATTTTCATTTTCAAACTGTGATAAATGTATAGAACACTCGCTCTACACGAATAACGAATGCCCTACGTTTTATCTCTCTCGTTTCCCATTCGTATTGTGTACACATCGTTGTATATTTTTCCTGGAAATCCCGAACAAATAAGACGTGTTGAAGCTTTACTATTATTATTACAGCAAAGTATAAAGACGCACCGCATCCGGTTGAGTAATATACGCGAACGCGCGAAAACGAGCGGTACTGTATCATTTCTTTTATCCGTTTTATTCCGAATTATTACTCTTGCGTATGCATCATACAGGTGTACATATTTTACGAGTTTATGGAAGAAAAAATGACAAAACGCGTCGCGTCAAAAAAAATTTAAATTGAGAAAACACCGTGGATATATACGACGTAGCTATATTGTTGTGCGGACAAAACGAGCGTAAATAATAAATCGCGGGACGGTTTATAGAAATAAAAAATGGAAAGAGCAGGAAAAAACACGAATTTTTTTTTATGTGGTTATTGGCCCGAAAACTAATCAAAACGATGGCTGCTCAACGTTTGGTTATTTTTTTTTTTTTTTTTACTTTAAAAAAATATCGTACGTAAAACTCATAAAAATATTTATACATACATAAATATTTTATCGAATCGTTATGTTCTACGGTTATAAAAAGAAAAAAAAAATCCACTATTGTACGAAACAATAACGCTGGGCTGCCAGTGTACTACCAGACCAAATGATGTATTCGCGCAAAAATTCGGGTCGGTAAAATATAATATATTTTATCGCTTTAGTTTTTTCCCCCTTTTTGGTTAATGGCAATTTTTTTTTTTTTTTTTTAAGAGCCCGTCTCTTAGCCAACTCTCAAAATATTAATAAACCGGTCATAACATTTTGTGCGCGAATCTTTTTTAGAATTTATTGGGAAGTATACTTTAAGTGTTAAGAGGACGTGGTACTGTTGTCTCGCATTAAATAAATTAATAATTTTACGGCGCTCTTTTAATTAAAAGATATTAATCAAAATATATTATGTGTCTGTAAATACATTTTTATTATTTTATTTCATTTGATAAAGAAAAACAATTTTTCATAAGAAGACCGTTGATCATAGTTTACAACGTTTACAATGAAAATCCGTGAATTGATGTTTTATAAAACTAAAATACTCTTAAGACCGCTTAGAGGTAATATCCACATTTACTATCTCAATCAACATATTGTTAAAATTAAGATACTTACAACACAAACTATGAAGTTTAGATCGAAATTAGAGTTAAACACAACAACCAAAATTTAAAAAAAAGATTATTTTTTAGGGCTGTACCTATCTTTAAAAAAAAAAACCTTGTTATACACATAAGTTACTAGTTGGTCTTAAAAGGAATTAATATCTATCAAGGTCTATTTACACATACCAAGTGTAGGTAAATCTTTACAATATAATTCTTCTTTGTCTACTACTTTCAATTTATATTTTCCTAAATAATTATCTAAACTTATGAATTATTATTGCGACTCGAAGCGCAGCACCTAAAAGCACGAAATTCTGTACGAGTGCACAGGCTGCACATAGACGCCATCAAGCTGGTCTACCCCGTTATCCAACCAAATAATTATAAAATAATTTAATATAATTTGTAAATTTATTACTTAATAACATAATATCATGAATGATTTTTGTTAAAGTTTATCTTATATATAAAATTATCGTGTCACAATGTTCGTTCCCATACTCCTCCGAGACGGCTTGATCGATTCTCATGAAATTTTATATGCATATTCAGTAGGTCTGAGAATCGGCTACTATCTACTAAGTTTGTATGCTAGAATAATCATCACTTAAATAATAATAATGATCAGCAGCAGCATAATAAGCATCAAAAAAAAAAAAAAACATGATAATAAGAATCAGCATAATCTGAATAAGAATAATCATTACTTAAATTATATAATGATCAGCAGCAGCATAATAAGCATCAATAAAAAAAAACATGATAATAAGAATCAGCATAATCTGAATAAGAATAATCATCACTTAAATAATAATAATGATGAGCAGCAGCAAAATAAGCATTAAAAAAAAAAACATGATAATAAGAATCAGCATAATCTGAATAAGAATAATCATCACTTAAATAATAATCATCAAAAAAAAAAAAACATGATAATAAGAATCAGCATAATCTGAATAAGAATAATCATCACTTAAATAATAATAATGATCAGCAGCAGCATAATAAGCATCAAAAAAAAAAAAAAAAA